>ONZH01018548.1:0-20937 GCA_900303285.1 Rhinella marina | reverse complement strand
AAATGAACAGCAAGTGGATTGACCCGGACTTTGCTTCTCCAACAGTGGAAAGCAGCCAAAAGTGAAGTGCCATCTGTATGAAGTGCCATTTCCTCCTCCACCTCCTCCTCCTCCTTCTTAACCGCCGTAGAATTGCTCCGTAAATAAAAAAAATTTATATATTTATGGCTCACCTCTTGGGCCTCCACAAAATTTTTAAGAGGTCTCACCTCTTGGGCCTCCACATAATTTTATCGAGGTCTCACCTCTTGGCCTTCCACATAATTTTATCGAGGTCTCACCTCTTGGGCCTCCACAAAATTTTTAAGAGGTCTCACCTCTTGGGCCTCCACATAATTTTTAAGAGGTCTCACCTCTTGGGCCTCCACATAATTTTATCGAGGTCTCACCTCTTGGGCCTCCACATAATTTTTAAGAGGTCTCACCTCTTGGCCTCCACATAATTTTAAGAGGTCTCACCTCTTGGGCCTCCACATAATTTTTAAGAGGTCTCACCTCTTGGGGCTCCACATAATTATAAGGGTCTCACCTCTTGGGCCTCCACATAATTTTATCGAGGTCTCACCTCTGGGCCTCCACAAAATTTTTAAGAGGTCTCACCTCTTGGGCCTCCACATAATTTTTAAGAGGTCTCACCTCTTGGGCCTCCACATAATTTTTAAGAGGTCTCACCTCTTGGGCCTCCACATAATTTTTAAGAGGTCTCACCTCTTGGCCTCCACAAAATTTTTAGGTCTCACCTCTTGGGCCTCCACATAATTTTTAAGAGGTCTCACCTCTTGGGCCTCCACATAATTTTATCGAGGTCTCACCTCTTGGGCCTCCACATAATTTTTAAGAGGTTCTCATCTCACCTTTGGGCCTCCACATAATTTTAAGAGGTCTCACCTCTTTGGCCTCCACATAATTTTATCGAGGTCTCACCTCTTGGGCCTCCACAAAATTTTTAAGAGGTCTCACCTCTTGGGCCTCCACATAATTTTTAAGAGGTCTCACCTCTTGGTGCCTCCACATAATTTTTATCCAGGTCTCACCTCTTGGGCCTCCACATAATTTTATCGAGGTCTCACCTCTTGGGCCTCCACATAATTTTTAAGAGGTCTCACCTCTTGGGCCTCCACATAATTTTAAGAGGTCTCACCTCTTGGGCCTCCACATTAATTTATCGAGGTCTCACCTCTTGGGCCTCCACATAATTTTATCGAGGTCTCACCTCTTGGGCCTCCACATAATTTAGAGGTCTACCTCTTGGCTCAATAATTACGAGTCTCACCTATTGGGCCTCCACAAATTTTTTAGAGGTCTCACCTCTTGGGCCTCCACATAATTTTAAGAGGTCTCACCTCTTGGGCCGCCACAAATTTTAAGAGGTCTCACCTTTTGCCTCCCACACAATTTTTAAGACGTCTCACCTCTTGGGCCTACAAACAATTTTTATTATGGCTCACCTCTTGGGCCTTAATACAATTTTAAGAGGTCTCACCTCTTGGGCCACCATATAATTTTTCGAGGGCTCACCTCAAGCTAACTTGCGCACTCATTAAAATATTTTCACAACAAGGACCTAAGAGCCCTCGATGGGAGAGCTTTGTGTGGGGGCCTGTTATAGGGAAGAGATGCGGCCCTGCGGGCTCTAGCCTGCCTTCTCCATGAGCCTCTGGCCAGCCCACGGCCTCTTCCTGCCTTTTGCGGTCCTACGCATCCCTCAACATCCCCACTGCTTTACCTGCTAGACATGACACTGGGCCCAGGTCGGGTCACTGACTTCGTCATACTCAACCACCTCCTCTTACACTGCCTCACTTTGCTCCAACAGCCTCCCTTGCTGGCAACTGTGTCTCATCATCGTCCCTAATCATTTTACACTTTAGTGCCCGTTCCACACCACCATCAGCTAGAGATGGAGCTTGCTCCAGTGTTTGGGCATCAGAACAAACAAAATCCTCAGATAGCTCCTGCGATTCTTGCATGGGTGGGAACACTGGGTTGATAACATTGGGCAGGGTGGGAGGAAGGAGGGTCAGAGTGAGGTCCCTGCAGTTTCTGCAGGCTATCGACGAGACTGGACTTTGTGGACTTGACTGGGTGGTGGACAGATTTAAAAGGAGAATCTAGAAGGAGAAGGAGGGGTTTGCCGAGCTGTCTGTAAGGGTTGCGGAAATCCAGACAGAACCAAGGCCCCCAAACTTGGGTGGGGGTAGCAGGTTTGCCCGTCCCCGCCTCCACAACATTCACCCAGTGTGCTGTCAGGGAGATGTAGCATCCCCGGCCTCAAACCAAAGTGTTGGTGGTCAAATGGCCTTTTGCAAGTAACCGTGTTACTCGGGCGTGGATGATGTTTTGGGACATGTGCCTGGGCAAGGCAGGGATGGCACAGAGGGAAAAATAGTGATGGCTTGATTGCTTTCCCCCTTGCCTATGCCATCTGTGGTTGTCATAGGCAACGTGATTTTAAGGGGTGCAGAATTTCATCTTCTTTTTTGTCTAGTTTGGCTTGGGGTCCATGGCAATGTAGAGGAAAGAAGGTTTCCTTGTATGGTCTCACTTTACAGAGAGGTTAGATTGTCTTTGGAGTGTATTGTTGAGAGGCTGTGATAGTGGCGTAATAGTGCGACTTGGGCGCGTTATATGCACCCAGACATGCTTCCCCTGCTGTCCAGTTGCATTCCAGCAGTGTTGGCATCCTTTTCTGAGGTTTCAGGGTGGACTTGGTGACCTCCAAGTGGTCGAATTGAGATTTCCAAGTGGCAAGCATTTTTTTCCCATAGACTTTAATGGGATTCGATATTCGGTCGAATAGTCGAATTTCGCGGTCTATTCGAATCGAATTTCGAACTTTCGAATATTTCACTACTCGCTCATCTCTAATCTCTAATAAACATGCCTTTATATTAGACCGTGTGCTGACAAAGAGTCTGATGCACAGTAAGTCTATGCATAACAGAACAGATTAAGTATGAATGGCGCAGCAGGTGAACAAAATGCACAGGGCAATTACACTGAGCCTACACTCTCCCTGCAGTCTTCCTATGCTCTCCCTATATTGTCTAAAAACTCTCCCTATGTTCTCTCTATGCTGTCCCTGCGCTGTCCCTATGCAATATTCTACAATTAAATGCTTGTACCAGAAAACAGTGATGCGCTGCAGGAAGAGCCAGATTGGTGGCTGGTTTGTTATTGCCTGGTCTGAGGTCTGAAACCCTGCATTTAGGGGAAGGAGGGGTTGGGTGGGCGATATGGGAAGCCAGGGGTTTGCAAGAATTTGAAGTATGATCTGGCCCCAGCCTGGGTTTGTATAAATTTGGGGTTTAAACTAGGGTTTGTATAATTGTATGGCCTGATCTGGCTTCTGTATGAATTTGTGGTTTAATCTGGAGTCTATTTAAATTTGTGGACTGATTAGGGATCTGGATGAATTTGGGGGCTGGATTGTAATCCTTGGTTTGTATGAATTTGGAGGCTGAATGGAAACATGCCTGGTAGACAGCTGATCTGTATATAATGCGGCTTGTATCTCATCACAGGCCTCTGCTGCAAGTTGCAGTAGATGTACAGTATGATGAGACACAGGCTGTGATGTTCTGCTGATCTTCATTTTGTTGGATGCATGGTGCAGTGATGGTCAACAGCTGCAGAAGTTAGAACACTCCATCCTTTGCCATCTTTAAAATAGCATCTTTATCTCATTGTAGGCATCTGCCTCAAATTGCTGGAGCACAGTTACAACTTCCAGCAGTTTACAAGAGGATCTGAAGGGACAGCATACCGCACACATCCAGGTAACATTATTTGATGTTGGGGGGGGGAGTGTTTTTTTGATGTTCACCCCTTTGCCTGACAATTTTGAAGCCAAAACCAGCAGAGCATTGAATAAAATTGAACAAAAGCTGAGTAAGAAAACCCAATCTTAGGATGCACCTCTGCAATTGCAAACAATTATTGGGAGGCCCACTGTGTTGGGGGCCCTCTTATATGTGTGTTGCCTTCCCTGTACTGAATCCCTAGCTTTGCCTCCGGGTGAGATTTCACATAATGCATAACATGGTATGTAACATGTATATGTCTTATAGAAGGCTATAGAAAACTCATAAGACTACTGGCATGTGGTCTTATTTATCAGTGGTAATATATGTACATGTAGAAATGCACATCATTTGAAGGACAATTGATGAGAAGGAACAGAAGAGCATGTGTTTACTAGATACATTAGTAGACGTCCCATACTTTCATTGCCTGTATCAATGAGTGGCTGGGGTCACGACATGCATTTTATAATGTAAAGTAGCTGCACTAGCCTCTAAAGCATAGACCTTAAGCTCAACATATGCAGCTTTCATTGATTTAATTTCTATTTTTATGGATCTACCTTCTTGAAATAATCATTAACTACAATGATTTGTTGCCATTGACTAGATGTGGCATCACTTTTATATACATAACTTTTGCCTCTGTAACTTTAATTTTGCTGTTAATAAAATGTGTAGACAGGGCAATCAATCATGGCGCATCATTGTAGCAAGTGTAATTCTGTAAACTGTATATGTAAATTTATTTTGAGGCTCATTGTGGGTTGATACCAACAATACAGATCGAAAAATTTATCTGTAAAATAAAAGATATATAATAGGTTAAATGTGTTTATGAGCACATTGTCAAAAATCAAATAAATACGTACAAGAGGATGGAGATTTGGACAATTAAGTGTTGAGTATTGACAATTTATTTTATGAAAGAGAACGAGTAATATTCTCAGGGCCCAAGCCATATATTATCAATAAAGTCTAATATGTTTTAATTCAAAGAAATAAATCCTATTGACAAATTATTGGCTCCCAATGATTTCTTTCTCCCTGGACCTTTGGGGCCCACAATAGTTTCAGTGCTTTGGCCCACCGGAAGTACTTACGGTACTCTGGTGGGTCAATATGACACTGATCATAACAGATACTTAGGATTCAGAAATATAAATATCTAAGATTATCAGTTCAGTTAAGAAGATACATTAGTCCACATATTCTAATGCCAGATGTTTCATCCAGCCTGAGCCACTGTGATAAATTGGGCAAAGGTTTAGACCCCCAATCTTAGTTTTTTATGACGTCTATAAGATTAGTAAATCTGTCTCAGAAAGTGTTAATTTCATTTTTAAAATATTGTTAAAATGAGATTGTGAATTGCAAGCACTAAGTGGTGATTTCAGTAGTGTATAATATGGAATAATATTAAATGGGATATTGTGACACTAACATAGCTCAAGATGAAAGAATGTGCTTACTGTATAAAACACAATTCACACGTAACAAAAGGAGCAGTGGAGCATCATCATCATTAACAAGAAACAAAAAAGCCTCTAGTCAACTGATGAAATGATATCAGCCCTAAATTGCCCAATTATCTACATTATACAGACAACAAAGCTGTAGACTTTTGTCCTGAAATCAAGTAGCACTGCAACAATGAGAGTCACTAACTCAAGGTCATTAGGAGGCGATTTCTATGCAAAGCTTGGTGTATTGGAGAAAGACAAGCCATCACTTTTTACATATGGTTCTGATATTACAAGTGAATGTGTTTATTGATAAAAGTGGAAGTATAGCACACTAAATCGGAATAGACTGAGTACGAATCGGGCCAACAAGACAATGAAGGTAATAGTAGAGGAAATGAGGTACAGTATAAGCAGTCTGGTTGTATACTCCACTAGGTCGTCTTTTCATGGTGCTATTCTATGGTGGCTGATCCTAAAATAGTGATATTTACAGAAATATCAGTGTATTAGCCATTAGTAGACACATAAGTACATGTGTGATAAAAAGTTAAAAAAGGTTGTAAACTCTGTTGTGCTATATGTAGTCAGAGGAGAAGTAGTTAAAGGTACCTTGAGCTTTTTAGTAGGAAAGCAGACCCTCCTTCCTACTTGGTGCACTGGTGACACCCTAGACCAGTTATGCTCAACTTGCTGTCCTCCAGCTGTTGTAAAACTACAACTCCCACCATGCTCTGCTGTAGGCTGATAGCTGTAGGCTTCCCAAGCATGCTGGTAATTGTAGTTGTGCAACAGCTGGAGGGCTGCAGGTCCCTACCATAGACTATAGTGCAGGGCCATTACGCAAACCCATAGACTGTACCGTTAATTCTTCAATGTTTGTGTATTTTCCTTATATGTGTATCTACAGTACATTATATGTATGGCTATCAATTTATAAGCATGTGTATAAGTGTTAAATGTCAAATGTTCCCCTTGCCATTGGCTGCAACACAACCTCAAAGCAAAATTGATCCACCCCATGTGTAATGGTGAGAGAGATGTTCTTTTCATGAAATTCTGTGCCCTTTTTTCTCCAAACACACTTTTGTGCATTGTGACCAAAGAGTTCTATTTTAACCTCATCAGTCTACTGGACTTTTTTCCCAAATGCATCAGGCTTGTTTAGATATTATTTTACAAACCTCTGATGCTGAATTTTGTGGGGAGGATGCAGGACAGGTTTGCTTGTGATGACTCTTCTATGAAGGCCATATTTGTGTAGGTGTTGCTGAACAGTAGAACAATGTACCACAACTCCAGAATCTGCTAAATCTTCTGGAGGGTCTTTTCCAGTCAAGCGGGGGTTTTGACTTGTCTTTCTACCAATCCAGCATGCCCAGCATGATGTGGAAGCTGTTCTTCTTCCACCGTCCCTTGTTGCACTAGCTCGAGCGCCTGCTCTAATATAAATACAAGAAGGATGACATCATTGATGCCGCAGTTGTCCCTACAGACAAATTTGGTGGCCTCTTCTATGGGACTAAGTAGTAAGGGGTGTCACTGCTGAGCTACCGCTACCTGACCTCGAAACAATCCATGCTCCCTGCTGAGGTGGTTTTGTGCATGACGAAATCATTCACTGCTTTATGCTACTCATAAAGACAATCTAGCATATGCGAGTTTGAATGTCGCGGATCAAGCGGTACAATTACAAACTGTTCACTGCAAGTCCTTTCCACATAAGGTTGGCTGAAATGCAAAGACAGTCTCCTGGGCATGACCAGCACCCTCTGCATACCAGTCTACTTTTTCAAAATGCATGCCATGACTAAATTAATCTTGTGTGCCATATAGGGAGCATATGTTATTTCCCCCAAATTTAGCACAGCCATTATGTTCCTGCCATTGTCGCTCACACAACTTGTCCAGTTGGAGTTGGTGGGGAGACAGAAAGCGGGATGTTTGCTGCTTGATGTAAGCAAATGATCAGGTATGTAGCTACTCCAGGCTGATCAGCTCTAACACGGCATGGCAACACTTCACTTTACACCTATTCTATGAGGGAGGGCGATTGGGAGCAATGCTCTGCTATGCTGCTGTTGGGGATGGGAGGATGAGTTGGATAAGAGTTTGGTGTGGGAACCAGACCTACATAAACATGGAAGTCTCAATAGGACATGGTTTTGTTGCTGTGGTGCTGTGTCAGTACTGCCATGTAAAACATTGACCCAGTGGGCTGTGAATGACCTGTTCAGGTGTCCAATGTATCTTGCACCTTGATGTACAGCAAGAATTGCAATGAGCAGCCCATATTCTTGGCCAGGTGAGAGGTCTTTTTTGGAAATAGCGGTGGCTAGGTAATTTCTAGTGAGGCTGAGTGCATACCATCAGTTTCTTAAAGGCAGCAGAATTGAATAAATGGTACAGAATCAATTGCACCACCAACAAGTTAGGAAGGTGGGTGTAAAGCTTGTGCACTAGCAGATTGTTGTCCATGTAGAATTGTTTCCTGACCACGCATTCTGGTATCGATGGCTGACATATGAGTGCTGTAGTAGTAGTAGTAGTAGTAAGTAGTAGTAGTAGTAGTAGTAATCTGAGCAGTAGAAACAATCAATAATGATGACACTGTACTGCATGTAGATCTGGCCTGGCTGTCACAAATGAGACCTGAAGAAGAAGGCCACTTCTGTTTTCCCACAGTAACTGGTGATGCCATATTTGTGTTTGAATGGCCAAGGCTTATTTTTAATCCTACAGATCTTGCACGCGACAATGCTGTCGTCTTCCAACACTGTGGAATAAATGGCTAAAGATATAGCTATATATATTTCTATGAATTTAGCAGTAGGGAACAATAAATTAAGGGAATCTTGGCCAGTTCACTTGCTTCTTTATGAGATAACTGTGAGCATAGTGAGCAGGGTCGGAAGCAGGGAAGCTATTGACCATGTTAGTCCATCACTGAATACAGAAGAAAGTGGACCAAAAGGATAAACAGCAAGGGGTACTACCAAAGAGGAAAATGTAATGTACATAAAAATCGAACAATTTTTACTGCATATATATTGCAATAAAATTTTAATCGGCGTAATCGCCGGGGAACCGGGGTATCATGGCTGCACTGCCCGGCAGGCAGGTTTTTGTTTGTCCACCCATCTCTTGATGATTGACCACAAGTTCTCAATGGGATTAAGATCTGGGGAGTTTCCAGGCCATGGACCCAAAATCTCTATGTTTTGTTCCCTGAGCCATTTAGTTATCACCTTTGCTTTATGGCAAGGTGCTCCATCATGCTGGAAAAGGCATTGTTGATTGCCAAACTGCTCTTGGACGGTTGGGAGAAGTTGCTCTCGGAGGACATTCTGGTACCATTCTTTATTCATGGCTGTGTTTTTAGGCAAGACTGTGAGAGAGCCCATTCCCTTGGCTGAGAAGCAACCCCACACATGAATGGTTTCAGACCATTCAGACAAGACTGGTGGTAGCGCTCACCTCGTCTTCTCCGAATAAGCTGTTTTCCAGATGTCCCAAACAGTCGAAAAGGGGATTCATCAGAGAAAATGACTTTACCCCAGTCCTCAGCAGTCCACTCCCTGTACCTTTTGCAGAATATCAGTCTGTCCCTGATGTTTTTTCTGGAGAGAAGTGGCTTCTTTGCTGCCCTCCTTGAGACCAGGCCTTGCTCCAAGAGTCTCCGCCTCACAGTGCATGCAGATGCACTCACACCTGCCTGCTGCCATTCCTGAGCAAGCTCTGCACTGCTGGTAGCCCGATCCCGCAGCTGAAACACTTTTAAGAGACGGTCCTGGCGCTTGCTGGTCTTTCTTGGGCGCCCTGGAGCCTTTTTGGCAACAATGGAACCTCTCTCCTTGAAGTTCTTGATGATGCGATAGATTGTTGACTGAGGTGCAATCTTTCTAGCTGCGATACTCTTCCCTGTTAGGCCATTTTTGTGCAGTGCAATGATGACTGCACGTGTTTCTTTAGAGATAACCATGGTTAACAGAAGAGAAACAATGATGCCAAGCACCAGCCTCCTTTTAAAGGGTCCAGTGGTGTCATTCTTACTTAATCATGACAGATTGATCTCCAGCCCTGTCCTCATCAACACCCACACCTGTGTTAATGGAGCAATCACTGAAACGATGTTAGCTGGTCCTTTTAAGGCAGGGCTGCAATGATGTTGAAATGTGTATTGGGGGATAAAGTTCATTTTCTAGGCAAATATTGACTTTGCAAGTAATTTCTGTTAAGCTGATCACTGTTTATAACATTCTGGAGTATATGCAAATTGCCATTAGAAAAACTGAAGCAGTAGACTTTGTAAAAATTAATATTTGTATCATTCTCAAAACTTTTGGCCATGACTGTACAATGCATATGTGCTATATAAATCTGCAGGACACACGGGAACTTTCCTTCACTTTCAAGAAGTAGTGATCAAGGCCCTAATTTTTCCAAATCAAGCAGAAGAGGCCCCCAGTACTTCTGCAAGTTACGGTGCCCGAGTTGTACCAGGACAACATTTCCCTGGTGAAGTTCCCCAAACAGCTAGGAAGGGAAGGACCCAAAAACGATGCAGGGTGTGTTCCAAAAGGGGTATTAGGAAGGACACTATACACCACTGCAAAACCTGCCCTGAGAAACCTGGCCTGTGCATCAAGGATTGCTTCAGAATCTACCACCAATCCATGGATTAGTTTCATCCCTGATGTACCCTGAATTTTTTTCACTTTACACCTCACATTTAGTCCGTATCTTACATATCCACTTTTCACCATCACTACATATTAATTTCTGTGAGACTCCAGTTTGCTAAAAAGTACCCTTTCTACCACTTAAAATGTCCATACAGGGGTGCTCTTTCCAAAATGGGGTCACTTCTTGGGGTTTTTAGTTGTTGGGGACCTCAGGAAATTTTTAAAAGCAACATGGCAAATAAAAAACCATGTCTGTTAAATCTGGCCTACAAAAACCACATTTTGCAGTTTGCCTCTGGTGGCCTGCTGTGCGTCCATACAGCGGGCTACAAGCACAAATGGGGTGTTGTTTTAATGGGGAAAAATTGGGGAACATGCATTGGGTGCATTTTCTCTTTTAACCCCTTGTGAATCTGAAAAATTGGGGTCTGCTTGTAATTTTTCATTTTCACAAATGTGTGCTTTGAAATGCTGTTACTTGCATTTCTGCCTTCTGTGAGACTCCAGTTTGCTAAAAAGTACCCTTTCTACCACTTAAAATGTCCGTACAGGGGTGCTCTTTCCAAAATGGGGTCACTTGTGGGGGTTTTTAATTTCTGGGGACCTCAGGAGTTATTTAAATGAGACATGTCTGTTAATTCTGGCCTTTAAAACCCATATATTGCTGTTTGCCTCTGATGGCCTGCTGTGCACCCATACAGCGGGCTACAAGCACAAATGGGGTGTTGTTTTAATTGAAAAAAAGGGGAACATGTATTGGGGTGCATTTTCTCCTTTAACCCCTTGTGAATCTGAAAAATTGGGGTCTGCTAGTAATTTTTCATTTTCCCAAATGTGTGCTTTGAAAAGCTTTTACAAGTGTTTCTGCCTTGTGTGAGACACCTTTTCAGTAAAAAGTACCCTTTCGACCACTTAAAATGTTCGTACGGGGGTGCTCTTTCCAAAATGGGGTCACTTGTGGGGGTTTTTAATTTCTGGGGACCTCAGGAGTTTTTTAAATGAGACATGTCTGTTAATTCTGGCCTTTAAAACCCATATATTGCTGTTTGCCTCTGATGGCCTGCTGTGCACCCATACAGCGGGCTACAAGCACAAATGTTTTATATGAAAAAAAAAGGGGAACATGTATTGGGGTGCATTTTCTCCTTTAACCCCTTGTGAATCTGAAAAATTGGGGTCTGCTTGTAATTTTTCATTTTCACAAATGTGTGCTTTGAAATGCTGTTACTTGCATTTCTGCCTTCTGTGAGACCCCAGTTTGTAAAAAAGTACCCTTTCTACCACTTAAAATGTTCGTACGGGGGTGCTCTTTCCAAAATGGGGTCACTTTTGGGGGGTTTCCACTGTAGGGCCAGCTCAGGGGGTCTTCATGTGCGACATAGCTCCCAATTATTATTTCAGCTAATTTCACTCTCCAAAAGTCATATGGTGCTCCTCCCACTGTGAAGCCTGCTGTGCGCCAGTACATTGGGCTACGAGCACATATGGGGTGTTTCTGTATTCGGGGGGAAATGGTGATCAAAATGTGGGGTGCATTTTGTCCCGTTACCCTTTGTGAAAGTGAAAAATGTGGGTGTATAGCAACTTTTTTGTCAAAAAATTGCAATTTTTCATTTTCACTTCCGCGTGAATCCTAATTCTAGGAAAAACCAGTGAGCTCAAAGTGCTCACCACACACCTTGAAAGATTCCTTAAGGGGTGCTCTTTCCAAAATGGGGTCACTTTTGGGGGTTTCCACTGTAGTACCAGCTCTGGGTGTCTTCATGTGTGACATAGCTCCCAATTATTATTTCAGCTAATTTCACTCTCCAAAAGTCATATGGTGCTCCTTCCACTGTGAAGCCTGCTGTGCGCCAGTACATTGGGCTATGAGCACATATGGGGTGTTGCCGTAATCAGGGGGAAATGGTGATCAAAATGTGGGGTGCATTTTGTCCCGTTACCCTTTGTGAAAGTGATAAATGTGGGTGTATAGCAACTTTTTTGTCAAAAAATTGCAATTTTTCATTTTCACTTCCGCGTGAATCCTAATTCTAGGAAAAACCAGTGAGCTCAAAGTGCTCACCACACACCTTGAAAGATTCCTTAAGGGGTGCTCTTTCCAAAATGGGGTCACTTTTGGGGGGTTTCCACTGTAGGGCTAGCTCAGGGGGTCTTCATGTGCGGCATAGCTCCCAATTATTATTCCAGCTAATTTCACTCTCCAAAAGTCATATGGTGCTCCTTCCACTGTGAAGCCTGCTGTGCGCCAGTACATTGGGCTACGAGCACATATGGGGTGTTTCTGTAAACTACAGAATTGGGGTAATAGATTTTGTGTTTTTTTTGTTGTTAACCCTTGATGTGTTTCATGGAAATTGGATTAAAACTTAAAATCTGCTAAAAAAAAATGGAATTTGGAAATTTAATTCCAATTTTCCGTCAATTCTCTTGGAAAACATAAAGGGTTAACAAAGTTAGTAAAATCAGTTTTGAATAGCTTGAGGGGTGTAGTTTCTAAAATGGGGTCATTTTTGGGGAGTTTCCACTATATAAGCCCCACAAAGTAACCTTATATCTGAACTGGTCATTAAAAAAATGGGTTTTGGAAATCTTCTAAAAAATTTAAGATTTGATTCAAATCTTAGAAGCCTTATAACATCCTAAAAAATAAAATGACATTTACAAAATGATGCCAACATAAAGTAGACATATGGGGAATGTAAAATAATAACTATTTTTTGAGGTATTACTATATATTTCGAAAGTAGAGAAATTGAAATTTGCAAATTTTTCCAAATTTTTGGTAAATTTGGTATTTTTTTTAAAAAATGAAATATTTTGCCACAAATTTACTACTGTCATGAAGCACAATATGTGACGAGAAAACAATCTCAGAATGGCTTGGATAAGTAAAAGCATTCCAAAGTTATTACCACATAAAGTGACACATGTCAGATTTGCAAAAAATGGCCTGGTCAGGAAGATGAAAACAGGCCCGGGGTTGAAGGGGTTAAAAGAGACGAGAATGCAAGTTCTTGGGAAAGTTGGGGACAGTTTGACAGCTGCTTTATTTGTATGGAAGGATTTAGTCACTAGTGTTAAGATACTACAATGATTAGCCAGCTTTCACCAATATGCTTCCTCATTTGGCAAATTACTTCTATCAGAAGAGGCAACGCATTGTTGCCTTCATGTTCAAACAGGTAGATCTAAGAAAAAAGAAATACGTTTATGACATCACAAAACAACAGATTTTGACTTTGGAGCTTTGGTGCTTTTAGTGCATAATGCTCTTAGGTTCAAATATTACCAAATCCAAAACCCTTTAATTGTACTTTTTACTTGGCAGACTCTTCGTCTGCACTTTTATCTATGGACCCCTATTATCTTCCATGATGATTAGCTTGATTTATGCTGAATTACTTTACATATACTGTATGACAGACATTCAGAAATCATTTTAAGATTATAACAGACTTTGTTTCATTGAATATATAAGGTCATCTAATTGGTCTTTTCTAAATACTATTCATTTGACACAATTACAGTGAGATCACCGGTTAGCTAACCTGTTACCTAATTTCACTATACAACAATAAAGAGCATAATCATTTTGTAAGTTAATATCAATGAAATAATATATGAAGATGTGTAGACACACCCTAGGTGTTGCACTTAACACAAGCCCTTATACTGAAGCCTGAAGGGTTTACTTGTGCAAGTAAGAGAAAGGGTGTGAGGAAAATGTGATCTTTATGGCTCACCCCTTATTTTGTAAATCTATTTTCTCATAATGGTATATAAATCAAGTGATCAGAGGAATATTTTCTTGTTGAATCAATTTACAGTGATATGCAAAAGTTTGAACATCCCTGGTACTGTTACTGTGAACAGTTAAAGGGGTTCTCCAATTAAATTTACTGATGACCTATCCTCAGTATAGGTCATAGGTCATCAACATCAGATCGTCGGGGGTCCGACACCTGGCACCCCCCGCTGATCAGTTGTTTGAAGATGAGGCCCACGTTGTGTCAGCGCTGCCTTCTCTTCACTGTTTACATGCTGGCCGTAACAGGGGTAGTGGTGAGTAGGTGTAATAACACCTAACTGCCTCATTCATTTCAATGGGAAGGATCCCTCCTATACAAGTGTATGGGAGCGATCCTTCCTATTGAAATGAATGAGGCGGTTAGGTGTAATTACACCTACTCACCGCCACCTATGTTAGGGCCAGCATGTAAACAGTGAAGAGGAGGCAGCGCTGGTACCACGAGCGCCTCCTCTTCAAAAAGCTGATCGTGGGGGGTGCCGGGTGTCGGACCCCCGCCGATCTGATATTGAAGACCTATCCTGAGGATAGGTCATCAATAAATTTAACTTGGAGGACCCCTTTAAGCAAGTTGATGAAATGATCTCCAAAAGGCATAAAGTTAAAGATGACACATTTTTATTTTCATCTTTTACATTTTCAAAATAAAAAAGGAAAAGAGCTCAAAACAAAATGTTTGGCATCCTGCATGGTTAGAATCTAGTAACACCCCCTTTGGCAAGTATCACAGCTTGTAAATGCTTTTTGTAGTCAGCCAAGAGTATTTCAATTCTTGTTTGAGGGATTTCTATACAGTCTTACTTGCAGAAGTCTTTCAGTTCTGTGAGATTTCTGGACTGTCTTTCACGCACTGCCCCTTTGAGGTCTATCCACAGATTCTAAATGATGGTCACCTCAGGAGACTGTGAGGGCCATAGTAAAACCTTGAGCTTTCTCCTTTTGAGGTCGCCTATTGTGGATTTTGAGTTGCGTTTATGAATCATTATCCATACTCTTTCAATCTTCCCTCTACCTGTGAAATTTTCCCCATGCCACTGGCTGCAACACAAACCCAAAGCATGGCCGATCCACCCTCATGTTGCTGCTTTCCCTAGGCAGAGTAATGACTTGTTCATCAGTCACGTGGCCTAGTCGCAGCTCAGCCCTATAGAAATGAATGGGGCTGAGCTGTGATACCAAACACAGCTGCTATATAATCTACGACGCTGTCCTGTGAGTGCCACAGCCTTCTCAAACAACTGATCAGTGGGGGTCCCTGGTGTCCAGTGATAAGATACTGATGACCTAAATTTAAATCTATTTAAATCTCAGAAAACCCTTTTTAATGGTTGGAGAGGTGTTCTTTTCACTAAATTTGTTTCTCCAAACATACACTTGTTCATAAAATGCATCAGGCTTATTTAGATGTTCTGCAGACTTCTGATGGTGAATTTTGTGGTGAGGACACAGGAGAGGTTTTCTTTTGATGACTCTTCCATGAACACCATATTTGTGCAGGTGTAGCTGAACAGTAGAACAATGTACCACAACTCCATATTCTGCTAAATCTTCCTGAAGGTCTTTTGCAGTCAAGTAGATGTTCTGATTTGCCTTTTTAGCAATCTTACGAGCAGCTGTCTCTGAAACTTTTCTTAGTTTGCAGACCTTCTCTTGACCTCCACTGTTCATATTAACTGCCATTTCTTAATTACATTTCAAACTGAGGAAATGGTAATCTGAAACTACCTCAAAAGACACATGCTGCAGGTTTTACCATTGCAGCCACAGTCACCAGAGCTAAACATCATTGAAAATCTGTGGACAGACCTCAAAAGAGTAGTGCATGCAAGACAGCTCAGAAATATTACAGAACTGGAAGACTTCTGCAAGGAAGAATGGATGGAAATCTCTCGAAATGAATTGAAAGACTCTTGACTGGCTACAAAAAGTGACTGCAAGTTATGATATTTGCCAAAGGGGGTGCTTCTAGGTACTAACCATGCTGGCTGCCCAAAGTTTTGTTTAGGGCCCCTTTTGTTTTTTGTTATTTTGAAAATGTAAAAGATGAAAATAAAAAAATTGCTTTTGATAAAAATACAAAGGGAATGTGTCATCTTTAACTTTGTCTTTTGTAGATTATTTAATCTTCAACTTTAACTGTTTACAGTAACAGTAATTTTGACCATTGGTGCGCAAACTTTTGCATGTCACTGTATTTCTGGTTTTCTTTTATGACAATTGTAATATAACATATAAAATATTGTTTGTGTCATAGAGGATTTCTAAACAAAAGTTGAAAAACTTCTAAATTTTACCATATCGTTATATTACACTTTTTATTTTGATAGTGATTGGATGTGACTGAAAACTAGCTAGATAAATGGAAATAAGTGCGGTAACTAGAGATGAGCAGCAATTGAATTTCAGGTGAATTTTGTAAATCATTGAGCTGAATGCGAATCTGTATTTTTGTTGATACAGGTGAATTTACGAGAGAGGGAGAGTAAAAAATAATAAAAATATGTAAAAGAAAAAATATGTCATACACACACAAGCAAATTGTTTCTAAAAGAATTTGATTTGAGCAGAATTAAAAAATTCAAGTTGCACAGATTCTGAATTTTGTGAGTCATGTAAATTTTGGGGGAGAGAGAGCAAAGTAGAGAAAAAATTTTTTCCAAAGGCAAGGGAGAGAAAATGTTTTTTTCCTCGAATCGTTTGTATGAAACTGCTGTCTACAATTTGCATATACAGTGCAGTATACTTTTTTTTCAGGATACCTTTGTATTAGAAATCATAGTTGACAATGCATACTATGAGGTATGCTAAAAAAGTATGATGATGCATACTGACAAGTTGCATACCAAAATGACAGCCTAATATATGGTGTAGATATGTCTGGCATATACATCAAAGGATTCTTCTGGCATACATACCAAGCATACATACTACACATGGTGTGAACCTAGCAGAACTGAGATTTTGAACACCCAGTTACACCTCTTCTAATGTGTAAGTGAAAAATAAAGTGAAGTCATTTGGCTTCTCTTGCATCTGTGTTTCAGAGTCCATAGTATACTATCAGATGGTTTGGACTCCAGTCCCCAAAATTGTGCTTTGCTTTGGTCATAAATGAGTAGAGATGAGCGAGCACTAAAATGCTCGGGTGCTTGTTTTTCGAGTCAAATTTTTCCCGATGCTCGGGTGCTCGTTTCGAATAATGAACCCCATTGAAGTCAATGGGAGACTCGAGCATTTTTTGCAGGGGACCAAGACTCTGCCTAGGGAAGGCTGAGTGAAAACCTGGAAACCACAGAAAATGATGGAAACACCACGGAAATGGACAGGAAACAGCAGGGGCAGCATGCATGGATGCCTCTGAGGCTGCCTAATCCCACCATTACCCCAAATTCTCCTGCAACAGCAATAGTGCTCACCCAGACCATAAAAATGTATCGAGGCCCTGTATGGCTGTGAAAACAGAGTGACCGAGTTACAGTGCAGTAGCAGGCGAAGCACATAAAAATTTAGCGTGGCCCTGTATGGCTGTGACAACAGAGTGACCGAGTTACAGTGCGGGAGCAGGCGAAGCACATAAAAATTTATCGAGGTCCTTGGCTGTGAAAGAGTGACCGAGTTCGTGCAGGAGCAGGCAAAGCACATAAAATTTAGCGTGACCCTGTATGGCTGTGACTACAGGAGTGACTGAGTTACAGTGCAGGAGCAGGCAAAGCACATAAAAATTTATCGAGGCCCTGTATGGCTGTGACAACAGAGTGACCAAGTTACAGTGCAGGAGCAGGCGAAGCACATAAAAATTTATTGTGGCCCCGTATGGCTGTGACTACAGAGTGACCGAGTTACAATGCAGGAGCAGGCGAACCACATAAAAATTTACAGTGGCCCTGTATGGCTGTGACTACAGAGTGACCGAGTTACAGTGCAGGAGCAGGCGAAGCACATAGAAAATTTATTGTGGCCCTGTATCCCTGTGACAACAGAGTGACCGAGTTACAGTGCAGGAGCAGGCGAAGCACATAAAAATTTATCGTGGCCCTGTATGGCGGCGGTGACAACAGAGTGATCGAGTTAGACTGAGGTAGCAGGTGAACCACCCAAAAATTTTGCCTGACGCAGCATGGTGGTGACACCATGACTGAGATTGCAGTCAAATGGTTGTAGGTGAGCCTCCCCCCAAAATTTTTTTTGAAGTGTATGAAGTCGACCCTCCGAAAAAAATTTTTTTTTTGTGCCTGTGGTTGACGATACTGAAAAATTGTTTTAGAGTGTCTGTAGTTGATGCTCCTGAAAAATGGTTTGGAGAGAGGGCCTGTAGGTGGCCCTCCGGAAACATTGTCTTAAAAGAGTGCCAGTTGGCCCTCTAAAAAATTCCCTTTTGGGTCAGCGTTTGGCAATAAAGAGAAGGAGGAGGAGGAGTAGAGGAGAGGAATCAGATACATAAGGAATCTTATTCTTTAGCTGCTTTCCCCCGGAGGAGATTTGAATTCCGGTGAAATCCAGGCTTTGTTCATTTTAATAAGCGTCAGCCTGTCAGTGCTGTCAGTTGACAGGCGTGTATGCTTATCGGTGATGACGCCACCAGCTGCACTGAATACCCGCTCTGACAACACGCTAGCGGCAGGGCAGGCCAGCACCTCCAAGGCGTACAGCGCCAGTTCAGGCCACGTGTCCAGCTTTGAAACCCAGTAGTTGTATGGAGCAGAGTGATCACGCAGGACGTTGGTATGGTCAGCTAGGTACTCCCTCACCATCTTTCTGTACAGCTCCCCCCTACTCTGCCTAGACTGGGGACAGGTGACAGTGTCTTGCTGGGGTGACATAAAACTGACAAAGGTCTTGGAGAGCGTTCCCCTGCCAGTGCTGGACAAGCTGCCTGCTCACCTCCTTTCCCCCGCTACTTGGCCCACAGAACCATGCCCTCTGCCGCTAGCGGCGTCAGATGGGAAGGATTGTTTCAGCTTGTGCACCAGGGCCTGTTGATATTGATTCACTCTCATACTCCTTTCCTCTACAGGAATGAGAGTGGAAAGGTTCTGCTTGTACCGTGGGTCCAGGAGAGTGAACACCCAGTAATCGGTGTTTGAAAAAAATGCTTCTAACGCGAGGGTCACGGGATAGGCAGCCTAACATGAAGTCTGCCATGTGCGCCAGAGTCCCAACACGCAAGAATTCCCTCTCCTCACTGGCCTGACTCTCCATTTCCTCCTCCTCCTCCTCTTCAGCCCATACACGCTCAAGAGTTAAGAAGGACTGAGCATTGGTACCCTCTTCTGTCTCGCCAACATTCTCCTCCTCTTCCTCATCCCCCTCCTCCAATACGCGCTGAGAAACAGACCGGAGGGTGCTCTGGCTATCAAGCAACGTATCTTCTTCCCCCATCTCCTGTGACAAGCGCAAAGCTTCTGACTTCATGCTGAGCAGTGAGTTTTTCAACAGGCAAAGCAGCGGGATGGTGAGGCTGATAATGGCGGCATCGCCGCTGACCATCTGTGTTGACTCCTCAAAGTTGCTCAACACCTGACAGATATCAGACATCCACGTCCACTCCTCATTGTAGACTTGAGGAAGCTGACTGACCTGACTACCAGTTCTGGTGGAAGTTGACATCTGGCAGTCTACAATCGCTCTGCGCTGCTGGTAAACTCTGGAAAACATGTTTATTGTCGAATTCCATCTCGTGGGCAAGTCGCACAACAGTCGGTGAGCTGGCAGTTGTAGGCGCCGCTGCGCTGCCCTGAGAGTGGCAGCATCTGTGCTTGACTTGCGGAAATGCGCACAGATGCGGCGCACCTTGGTGAGCAAATCTGACAAATTGGGGTATGTCTTGAGGAACCGCTGAACTATGAGATTGAACACGTGGGCCAGGCATGGTACATGTGTCAGTCTGCCGAGTTGCAGAGCCGCCACCAGGTTACGCCCATTGTCACACACAACCATGCCTGGCTTGAGGTTCAACGGTGCCAGCCACACATCGGTCTGTGCCGTGATGCCCTGTAACAGCTCTTGGGCGGTGTGCCTTTTGTCACCTAAGCTCAGCAGTTTGAGCACCACCTGCTGGCGCTTACCCACGGCACTGCTGCTGCGCCTAGAGCTACCAACTGAAGGCGCCGTGCCCACGGATGGTAATTCGGGGGAGGAGGAGGAGGAGGGGTTGGAGGAAGAGGCATAGTACATCTGAGAACCGTGACCGAGGTAGGCCCCGCAATCCTCGGTGTGGGCAGTACATGAGTGGCCCCAGGGTCAGACTCGGTCCCAGCCTCCACCAAGTTAACCCAATGTGCCGTCAGTGAGATATAGTGTCCCTGCCCGCCAGCACTTGTCCACGTGTCCGTGGTTAGGTGGACCTTATCACTAACTACGTTGGTCAGGGCACGGATGATGTTCTCTGACACGTGCTGGTGTAGGGCTGGGACGGCACATCGGGAAAAATAGTGGCGGCTGGGGACCAAGTACCGAGGGACAGCCACCGCCATCAGGTTGCGGAAAGCCTCAGTCTCTACCAGTCTATAGGGCAGCATCTCCAGGCTCAACAATTTGGAGATGTGGATGTTTAGGCCTTGTGCATGTGGGTGGCTGGAATTGTATTTGTGCTTGCGCTCAAATGTCTGCTGCAAAGACAGCTGAACGCTGTGCTGGGACACATTGGTGGAGGTTGTAGAGGATCGTGGAGGTGAAGGGGTGGTTGTAGGTTGTAGGTGTAGGTTGTGGTTGACTCGCCGAGCCAGCATGTGATACAGGGGAAGGGGCAGTGGTGTGACCCGCAGGCGGTGAACGGCCTTGGTTCCACTGAGTCAGGTGTTTAACACTCATATGCCTGCGCATGCTGGTAGTGGTTAGGCTGGTAGTGATGGCTCCCCTGCTTATCCTGGTGTGGCACAGGTTGCACACCACAGTCCGTCGGTCATCCTCACTTTCTTTAAAAAACCTCCAGACTTGCGAACATCTAGGCCTCGGCACGGGAGCTTGACTCTGTGAAACAGTTGCTGATCTACCTGCTCTGGCCCTGCTTCTCCCTCTGGCCACCCCACTGCCTCTTCCAACCTGTTCTGGTGCTGCACTTGCCTCCCCCTCAGAAGCACTCTTGAGTTGGGATTACCAACCCAGCTCGGGGTCAGTCACCTCATCATCCACCAGCTCTTCCTCCGATTCCTCACTCTGCTCCCCCCTCGGACTTA